>OZ030390.1:79963085-80004384 GCA_964023965.1 Melinopterus prodromus
TAGAGCAAGGAAATAGTAAGGTCGTTCGTTGGGCAGGCCAATTTATCAGGCCGTCGGCTGACAGTGCGAGTGTGTTTTCCTGGCGCCTTCAAGACCATGGCCAGAGGCCCGCCGCCGTGGCTACTGGCTACTCTTGGCCAATTCCACTTGGCCTACCTACCAGGGCATCGATTATGCATTCTGATCGTAAATACGACCGCACCTGTATACTCAAACACATACACATGCACACAAATACAGAGACCGGTGCGCTGGTAGTGCGGATGCCGCCAAGTCGGCATTAAACTACATTGCTAACTGCCTCTAATCTCTACGCTAAGTTTCTGTGCTGTTTAATGGAAATATTTGATGTATTGCCCTAAGACCCGACGGCTAAACGGGTCGAATCGAGCAAATGCTCTAAATGGCTTACCGAAGGCAATAGCAGAAGTCATCGATCAAGTTTTTTGTGTGTTCCTATTATGTAAAGTTGTGGCCTGCAGGATGTGCGTAATGCGCGTACGTTTTATCCGTAGCTATAAATTTGTAACGAAGGAAGCGCAAAAATGTATTGCATTCAGCATGAAGGGAGATTATCATTTATAGCTCTGTTTTATCCATCGTTATAACCGGTATGGAACTTTTCAGCGTTGGAGAAGTGTAATCAATACACAGACCTCCAACCCACACGTTGGGGTGTAACTTTTATAGAAGCTGCACAATTACTAATGTGGGATGGTGTTAGAAATAGGAGGAATTAGACTGGTGTTAAAACAACACTTATTATGAGTTACATAAAATCTTTACCTTTTTTCTTCAATTTTCACTTTATTTCTTCGTCCTCTCTTGTTGTGATTTCATCACAACCATCTTCTTTTGTCGCTTTATTTTCTGATTCTTTTCCTTTAACATCCTTTAGCAGTTGAATAATTACATCTTCAATGTGGTCAACAACATCACAATTCCCACTCTTGATTCTTCTTCCATAAAAGATCTTCTCTGCTTTAATATATATTTTTCCTTCAATAACTTTTTTTCTTCTTGCTTAATTTCCTCTTCAAGCATCGCTGAATCACTTTCTGCCATTTCTGTCATGTCTTCTCCCAAACCTTGACGCTCCTATTTTCTATTTCTTTAACAATTTTTCCTCATAGTAGCAATTAATTTTTTTTTTCGGCACGATTACAATACTTCATCATACTGCATATGATAAAGTAAAAATATTAACTACAAAGCAGTGAAAATCAGTGTAATATTCTTGATTTGGGTGGCCAGATAAGAAATTTTGGAAAACTATCCAAAGGAACTGTAGGATTGCTGCATTTTTCAATGATTTTGCAAATTATCCGCCCTTTCTGTAATGTCGTCAAAATAGTTAAGTTTTAAATTAAAGTAGAGGAAATTTTGTATAATTTATGTCTATAACATTTTTTTGGTAAAATTAATAGTTGAGCTGCATGCCTAAGTTCTATTTGATCGAGATCAGTCGTGGCTGCATTAAAACTAGTTAGCCAGGATTTGACAGATAGTTTGATTCAATAGACAAAATTGTCAAAACATTAGCGTTTGAACCAGTTACACAGTGCTGTCTGTATGGTACTCTGTGGTATAGTATGATAAAGTCGTGTGTCTGGCCACATCAGATTTTTTATTATACTTTCTGCTTGTTATTTTATGGCATTGACAATATTATGAGTATAGTAAAACTATTGTTTCAGTCCTTTAATATCTTAAAAGAATATAAAACTGATCACTGGATCATAAAGCTTCTTTAAACGGTTTTAACGTAAAACATTGATTTAGGGGTTTGCGTCGTACGCAACCGAATAACGAGCGCATTTTACCTGAAGTAATGAACCTCTCCTATCAATTTTGTCACGGTCGCGTCACATGGGATTACAGACATTACACGGACTGGTAACTGTGTCCGGTGGATGCCCTGGAGGCCGAAACACACCCTCTTGCGGTCGCATTAGTGGATTAAACGCACCAGAATAATAAACTTCCCTACACAACGAGACACGTTATTTAATACTCTCGTACGTCCGCTTTTTTTTCGTTATATTTATTTCAAGATCTAATCACGATGACACGTGCATCTAAATATACAGGATGATTGGTAAGTAGACGCATCCTTTTAAACAGGCGATGCAGTGGCGTGCGGTGCATTTGTACATAAGGCGTGCAGTGGAGAACAAATATCAAGACATCGAAAAAAACATAACATAAAATAAAGTATTTTATGTTATAAGTATTTTATGTTATACTAAAAGTACATTTAAACAACAAAAAATACATAAATACAATAGTTACTTTGGTATGGGTCTATAATGCAAAAATGTTTAATAAAAGATAGGAGTTAAATAAATACTTTTAATTTTGCAAGAATATTTACTTTAGTACTAGTCTCGATCAACAGATCATCATTAGCGAAAAGCTAGAAAAACACAAACCAATCAAAAGAAAATAACACAAAACTGTAACTAACGCATCATTCTGTTGCCTGACGTCTTGTGCCTCTTGTGTGTATTACCGTTGGTAATTTACTGATATATTAACAATATAAAAGCGTGAACAATAACTAATCATTAAACAATGTACTTTATTTTTGTTTTTTTATTATTTATTTGTATTTTGTGCCTGGTTTGACAAACAATAATCACTTTTTATCAGGATATTATTGAAACACCGGTATACTTGTTTACTGTGTTTTTGTTATCAAAGCTTCTTTCCACTCCTCAATTCACCTGTCAAATGATATTATTTGAGAAAGCATAGCTAAAATTTTTATTGAATGCATAGGAGATGGACACGTGATTTGGCCATGGAGATCGATTCAGCGGAGCCAATAACACATTTTAAATCAGAACCCATTTACCTACAGTTGAATGTACACCTGGGGAAAATTCAATGGTGACAGGCTTGCCGCTAGTGTACACCAAACGTAGCTCGGAGATTGGCGGTCGTCGGATACCTACCTGCTAAAGTCATAAAACCAATGGGTTACTTTTGTTTAGTTTCGTTTTATTTTTCTGTATCTATGGAATGAAATCGAATTTCGTCTATTTATATGTTTCCGATATCCGAAACTGACAAAAGTGCACTGTAATATTTAATGTATTTTTTGCATGTAGTTGTAAATCGTATTTGCCCCGATTTCTTCTTTGCTGCAGATATGCCCTTTAGAACTGATACTACAGTGTTGTTCAGCATTTTAGCTTAATTATAAAAATGTTGGTATTTTTATGTTTATTAAAATTATATATTTACGTTCTATAATAACATCCACAAACAATTTTCTTTTATGTATGACATGTAAGGGCAGGATTTACAATCCAATATAAATGATATCACATCAGAACGATATGCAAATAACTTTGAAATTTATAATAAAATCATTGAAATTTCAATCTATATTTATGTTACTCAATCGTTTTCGCCGTATCGCAAAAGTTTCAAGTCCACTTGTTCCTTGTATAATATTTTGTTATATTTTATTACACTATGGGTCGCGTTTTGTTCCTTAATTTAGTTTTTTGCTGGCCTTTCCGCAAATTAGGCAAATATTGAAAATATGTATCACATAACGTTGTGACTTCGTGCCATCGACACACAATTTCGAAGAGTTACAATGCACTATCACCTGTCTATTGAAGATCGTGCAAGAATCAACAACAACAAAGGATTTTGCTTGTTTTCTTAGTGCAACAAATTGACGATACATATGTTCCGTTTAGATTGTCATAAATGTATCATTTCCTAAGAGCTGTTTTACACGACCGAGAATTATAACGAAAATAATAGCCAAAATTATCGGTATAATTTTGGTGAGAAATATTGGCAAATTAATTTCGAACGATAGTTAAAAGTTGTTTGACACACGGCAATTGATTTCGCTATTAATGTAGTCATGCGCGTGCGTACTATAGTAAATATAGTAACAAAACTTGGATAAAATAAACATTACCTATACAATCGTTGGTTGTATTTCTAATAAGGAAAGGGAAGAAAAGCATGATAGAAGATAATAAGGTAATGTATTTGCATTTTTCATAGGTGTTTACATAATCATAATCGTATCCAATGCCGTTTTTCTGAGGTGGCGATTTTTATTGTTTACGGACTTCGAATTGTATAGATTAGGCCACTTTCTTCAACTAAAACCACCACTTTGGCACGGGTCCACGCCTTCATAATGCAGCTGTAATAAATCCTCACAGAACAACGATTCTTTCTCGGCAATATGCACAATACGAGCGTGCCACCCCGCCCGCCCCCGCGGCCCATCTTACGCCGCCCCCGCCGCCCGGCTTACGCCGCCCCCGCCGCCAGGCTTACGCCGCCACCGCCGCCCGGCTTACGTCGCCACCGTCCTACTTACGCCGCCACCGCCGCCCCCGCCGCCTGGCTTTCGCCGCCACCGTCCTGCTTACGCCGCCACCGCCGCCCGGCTTACGCCGCCACCGTCCTGCTTACGCCGCCCCCTCCGCCTGGCTTTCGCCGCCACCACCGCCCGGCTTACACCGCCACCGTCCTGCTTACGCCGCCACCGCCGCCCGGCTTACGCCGCCACCGCCGCCCGGCTTACGCCGCCCCCGCCGCCAGGCATACGCCGCCCCCGCCGCCCGGCTTACGCCGCTCACGCCGACCCGCCGCCCTGCTATCACTGTTTTGAGCGTTTTGAGGTTAACTGCGCGGGCAGCTCAATATAATCGTAAATTGTACGAAATGCGCAAATTATCGCGCACAATCTCGCGGTGAATAGAGCAAGTGAGGTATTTTTCTCACAAAAATTATCGCTATTATTTTAGTTATAAAATAGTGCTTTTACACGTCCGATTTTCATCGACAAAACTTTTGGCTATTATTTTCGCTATTATTTTCGTTATAATTCTCGGTAGTGTAAAACAGCTCTAAAACATCAGGTCATACCAACCTCAACAACATATGAAATAAAAGCACTCCTGCAAATTTATATCAACCTCCAACCTAACAGAACACTTTTCTTATTTAATACATGCTTATGTTATTCCTATATTATTAAATGTTTGTTTTTATGTTATTACATATATTTATGTTATGTTATTACAAATATCATTTTTTTACTGTTATACATCTATCTATTATTTTTATCTATACTATACTCATGTTATATTTATATTATTTTTGTTGAATACATAATTATATGCAATTTTCATTACTTACCATAACGTAAATTAAATAAATATAAAACATTTTGAGATAAAAGTATATTATTTCGGTCTGGGACTAAGTAGAAACCGAGAAAAATTAGTTTTTTCACTTACAGGAACTTCCTATCTGGAATTACCTCCTTTAAAAATTATTGACAGCGGATATCGGATGTAGTAATCGGTTTGCCTTGATGCATACACCGACGTAGCCATGATGATGAAGTATTTCAATATGTGCCAAATTAAAATTTTTACAATTATAACTAACGTTACTATGTATTTTAGTATAAATGAAATAATACTGCAATTGCATATCGAAACAAAAATATTAACGAATAACAATCTCTAGCTACGAGCGGCAGTTTCGCTCCGAATATCGAAAATATATTATATAAATACGAAACTCATATTCATACCGTCTATATACAGAAAACTTAAAATGAAATGAAACAGAAGTGACTCTTCGGCTTTATGACTACCAGGTAGGTATACGACGACCGACATTCTCCGACCTACGTTTGGTGTACACTAGCGGCAAGCCTGTCACCATTGAATTTTCCCCGGCTGTACGAGTTAAAGAGATGTTCATTGTTTGTAAAACTAAGCGTTGTTGTTTTGTGAGTCGGTAAACAATTAAATTATTTTATACTGTTTGACAGTCCCCTCTTTAAATTTCTGCTATAATTAGGATTTTTAGTACCTATAGTCCTTGGTCTTTTTTTATAATGAATGGCTACTATCAAATTAGGAAAAGCACCAGAGATTGGTAGATATCTACAACCACGTGGTTAATTACGCGGTAAATTAATATTTGAAATTAATAATTTTACTTACTCCGGCAATTTACTAAAAAAGATAATTACCTACCGAAATTTAGCATCCTTGGATTAATGCACCTATCGTCTTAAAAAATCTTTAAAGCCCACAAAATAACGTACGTTTTCACATACTGGTAAAAGCGGTGCGATAAGTTTTCCCTTACCACCAATACCAACTCAAAACATCAAATCGAGTTAGGCTTCTCTAATGTACAGACTTTTTGCACTTAGCGCTGATATTTTTACCTATCCGATTTGTTGCGCTATTTTAGCTTGTTAAATGAGAAGATGTACCGGCGGTGGTGACACAGAGTGAACACAAGGAGCACGATACGCTAACCATTCACCGCCTCCGACATATCTTCTCATTGAACAGGCTAAAATGACGCAACAAATGTGACAGATCTGTCTCATAACCATTGATGACTTTGCAGGTAGATGAAAAGACCAGCCCTTAGACTCTTGAATCAGCTGTTGGGCTGGCCAGCTGGCCAGTGGGCAACATGCAGTGTGCGAGATGTTATTTATTTATAGAGTTTTATTTGAGTTGTCAACTACAGCAATATGTTGTTGCCTGTTACTGTCGCTATCTGTTGCTCTGGTCTAAACTAAGCACAGGCAAGTGTCTGCGCAAATAAATACATCTGAGGTTCACCAACACGGCCAACACGAACCAATAAACCCTAGTTTTTACCATTATGTATTGGTCAATTCTAGGATTAACCGCTGTCTTGGTAAAAGCCCGAATTTATATTGATAAATACCATTTCTCGGTCACTTACCAATTCATAATGGTCAAACCTAGGATTAACGCGTTAATCCTAGGTTTGACCATATTCCGAGCTTTTACAGTAACATATATACATATGCATATGCATGTCATAATATTCATGCAATGTTATGTGTAGCGATGTGAATACATTTCAATAATTACCCAGGAGCGAATAGTAAATCTGTCACCGTGATACACGCACGATAATGATTGGGGGTTTTAAAAAAGAGGCTCATGGAGATAGACACGTTTACCATGTTACTGCAGGTGTGGAAAAATACGCGACAACGCAACGCAATTTATCGTTGTAATAATATCATGTTAATTATCTAATGTCCACATAAATCTAATGAACACATGCGTACACGCGGTCAGAATGGAAATTTAATTGAAAGCTTATCGCGAACCCCTGCCGGGATCGAGCGGAAGTTGTCAAGTTTCCGCGGAAAACATTTGGTCATTTCACTAAAGTAAATATGTCAATGTCAATGTTCGTATATTATACATAATTTTGTTTAGAATTTGTTGTTTGCCACATTAGCTGATGATAAGGTTAGGATATTTTGGAATATGCATGAAATGTATACTACCCTACACTACTATACTACAAGTATACTACAAACTACTGAGGTTAAACTTCGTTACACAATCCACATATACAGCAGTTAGAGAACGAATAATACTGTTCTCTAATGGATTTCAGATATCTCTCATAACTAGCAAATTTACCACAAACCTAACCTCTAACCCAAAATATTGTCAGCTACAAGGATAATTACCTTATTTTAACTGATATCTGTTGAAATAAATTCGAAAGAAGTAATTATACTTATTCGATATCATTGTAAATAATATTAAAGATATTAAGAACATCCCAAAACAGTTTTGATTGTAGATCATGTTTTTCAATTGTCTGAATATTAAGCAATATTAAGAATTTTGTGAATATATTATTGCCCCTAGAATATTCTTCTAATAATTATATATAAATAATATTTGCCTGATAAAATTCAACACACTATGCATAGGCATTTCAGCATTATCTATAGCGTAGACATGCCCCACTAGGTGATAATCACCATTTGTAGACGAACAAACTGCGGAAAGAGCTTATTTTATAAGGAATTATCGCGTTCACTACAGTTGGTCGGCTTGTTTGCATTTTCCCTGTTAAATGAACGACCACAGTCGAGAAAATAGTTAATTAATTGAAGGTAACGATCACTTCGTTATAGTTGTCTTCTTCAAGGTTGGCGAAAATATGCATGAACTTCTTTTTATGGCCTATAATATTAGAAGTACCGATAGCACAATAATGTGGTGGAAGCATTAGTAACAATTAGTAGTAAACAAATTCAACAGGTTTACAAAATCTTGGCTTTATTATTGTAAAATTTTGAACACGTACATAGAGTGTTTCTTTTGTTTCTTCATATAATTTGGTACTTAAGTTCGGCCTGTTTTCTTTAAAAACACGTAGTACTTACTTGACCTATCCTTCTGTTTCGACAGGAACGTTTTCAAGAATTAATGCAAATATACAGAATCACCATTAAGCATATAATAGTATTTAGATAAAGTTATTCTTTTGGTTGTTCTAAAAAGTCCGTAGCAATAATCAGAAATTTGATTTAATGAAAATTACGAAAAATAAGAAGTTCTTAAACTTGTAAAAGAATAAACTAACTTTTTACTGCAATTTTATGGTCAAATATCAAATTGGAATGTTGAATTTCAAGTCTCAAAATATCGTCCTATACATATATCCAAAGGACGCAGCCTTTTCGATCAGACAACTAAAACGACATTCGTCATAGATTTTCAATTATTTAAAAGTGTGTTGCATTGAAGGAGTGTGTTGTAATTTTATTCAATGAATGAGATGTGTCTAGACACGTGGTGCTTGTGTTATTTAAATCTTAGCCTGCTTTGAATATAAATTATAACGCGAAAAACTTTTTATTTGAAGAATCCCACCATTCTTGTACAGAGTTATTAGTTATTTGAATTGAATTCAAAACAAAGTGATCATCAAAACAATTGAAAAACAAGGAATATTCTTATCACAAACCTTAAAACAAGCAATTTTTTAAGAAAGTTATTCTTTTAGCATTAGACAAAATGTTTTTGTTTTCGTATCTGAAATGACGTGAAACTGCATTTTGGTTAGCACCTTGAACTTTAGGCAGGTGAAATCACTTCGACAATTTTAGTAAATCTCACTGAATCACATTATTTGATTCGGTGATCCCTTTCTAGCAATATAATATTCATATTCAAGGCGAATAAATCGAAAGAAAGATTATTACGGATTATACCATAAAACACCACACGAAACCACACGAATATACAACCGCATATTCCGTGTACACACATGGGAGATGGTGTAGATCTGCCTAAACCTGAATACCGTTAGGTGCACCGCTGCTTGCCAGGCAGGTTGTACAGTAACAGCAGTATTTTTATGGCCATAATAAAATTTAAAACGATCGTAAATTTACCGGCTAATCATTTTCGATTTGCATTCGTATGACGCCTACGGTACGAGACGGTACGTTTTGTAATAGCACAAGTCAAAAATTTACCGGCCACTATCATAGGCCATCTTATTTATATATGCAACGTCCATTCTTCATCTGCAATCCTGGCTGACTGAATGGCCGACCGGATGGTGTTGTGCAACGTAGTCGGTGTGAAAATACCTATATGCTATGAGGAAATGTTTACACCGCGTTAGGTTGATTAACTTTTGAGATTTCTGGGTAGGTATAATATGCCTTTAGCCTACACTCCCGGTGGGTTTGTTAAATATGAGGCAAATCTTGGTACATAATTATAGTTGCAATATAGGGGAAGGTGTTGTACCTATCTTGTGTAGGTAATTATCTGTCCTCTTGCAGTTTTAATACTCACTACTGCACCATTCATCTATACCTTCATCGTATTACGAAATGAGTGTTGGTGTGCGTCAGGCATTAGTGTATGTCAAGCTTTTTTAACACGAAAACAGCAGGAGTGCACAATTTTGCAGGAAGTTTAATTTCTAATATTACTTTGGGTGCATGCATTTTTATAAGAATTTGATGCATTTCTTTAATCATGAATTTATGATATTGGAATGACGTAAAACTGAAGTCGCTATTGTAGAACACCTACGAAGTAATATTCATAATATTCGATGAAGGAATACTATCATTATTTCAAAGGATACAACCAAAAGAAAGCATCTTACGAATACTGCTCTTGAACCTTTTAGTCAACCCAGCCTAAAAATGAGGCCGAACGACTTTCCATTCTGGAAAAGACTATTAACCTTGTAGTACACCCGACATGTTTCGAAGAATACCATCCACCTAATTTTCCATTGCATATACATTTTTAACACTCGCCAATATTGTTCTTCATGGTATACTTTCTGCTTAAGGTAACGAAAAAATGGGAATAGGAAACCTAATGTACTTATATGTACTTATGCATAACTTTTAATCAGATTTACACCGGAATTTTCAGGTGTTTCCATTCAAATTATAAGTTAGCCTACTGAACTTGGAACTTTTGCTAATAATAAAAAAAATATTGAGCTCAATTCTGTCGGGTCTAGGTGATGGAATTTATTAGTATTGGTGTCTGTCGTAGTCTTAATGCTATCAATTAGAAAACTCCGATATATAAAAACAATCCACACTGGATAGAGTTGAGGCGGGTATTTTTTTGTATTATTCAAAAAGGTTCCAAGTTCAATCTAGCTTATTATTTGTATGAAATAACCTGAACACTCTGGTGTAAATCTAAAACATGAAGTATATTTTGTTGCCTATACCAGTGTTAGCACCACCTTAATAGTGTCATAGCGGACCCCTCAAATGCTGAATGATGTGTTGACACAAATTATTATTCACGAAGTAGTCCACCTTTTCCATACTTTGGTTTAATAAGGTAATAGAAGCCGTAGAATATGGAATAGAGTCTCTTTTTTATTTAACTACTGAGTGGGAAAAGGCAAATAATCTGATGCTGAGATGTTTCTATCTGTTTTGTTCCATGTTACATTGATTTGTGTAAAATTCTGCTATACAGCTACCATGACCACAATGATCGTCCCGCATATGATATGCATATATCGTCTGCAAATACGAAAAGTCTACCGTTCAGTTGCACATCGCTAATATCGTCTGTGTACAATATATAGATTGCTGGTGATATGTTTGACCGTTGAGGGCATTCCATGTCGCTTTCCAATCCTGCTACTTTAACTTTTTGTGGTCGCTCCTCTATATAGGTTTCTACAAGTTCCAGGTTTTCTTTCGTTATTTTAAAGTTTTTCAGTTTTTTCAGGAGACATTTTTGTTTGCTTACGGTGTCAAACGCCTTCCCGATATCAACAGCAAGACCACCTTGTTCTTTTTATCCGCTATTTTTGTGTCTACTTTGCTGTTAATGGAAAATTGTAATATGCCTTTATTATTTTGACTATCCCTTTGACATGCCACAAAGATTACATAGATTGGTGACACACAATAACACCTGGAATACTTACTAACAAAGTTAACAGGTAATGATGAAAACACTACAAAACGAAATGGATGAGGACATGAAGAAACTGGAAACATGGAGCACCCATAACTACCTAACCATAAGCGAAGAGAAAACCAACTTCATGATACTCAACAACAACAAAACCCCCATTGCACTTAACAAAATATCTTGGCCTAACGATCACAGACAATATAAAGTGGGACGCCCACATAAACAAAATACGAAACAGAAATGCATTTGCCTTGGCACAGTTCCGGAAGATCAGAAACCTTATACCAAAATCAACCAGAAAGGCTATCTACCATGCCATGTTCCTGGCAAACATAAATTACTTAGGAAAGATCTGGGGTACAACTACAGAGAAGAACTTAAACATACTACAGACACACAAACAAATCTATAAAGATACTATATAACTTCGATCATACAGCACCAACGAGTATTCTATACAAACCAACGGAAGAATTGACTATACGTGAGACACTAAAGATGATTCACAAAATACAAAACACCTAGTCAAAACAGACATGACACTAAGTAACAACTACGACATCCACCGCGTCAACACAAGACAACGCCACAAAATACGCACCCACAGAGTAAGAACATCAAAAAACAGGATGAACATTACAACCGAATCAATTCGCACTTATAACGACATGCTAGATAAAGATAAAAAGCCAAATAACTAAAAATTTAAACAAAGAGTCTGAACCATTCTACTAGAGATGAGGACTAGAAGGCAACCTAGACATTAAAGACAACCAGACACCTTCCATACCGCTAGCCCGAAGACGATAATATCATCACTCAATCTGACGACAGAGGGAGCAACGAGGAAGATGTGATACAACTTTTTTTATACTATGTATTTATTATCCCAAAATGCTTATAGTAGAACGAATAAAATTATGTTATATTATATTATAGACTATCGTAAGTTTGAAAAAAAACTACAGAATTTTAAAGGTTTAATAATACTGAACATTTTTTTAAAACTTTAAATTACGTGCCTAATTCAATATTAAATTTGTTTCCCAGTAGATTCTAAAAGATTGCAGTCTTTCCGCCGTTATTTTTTTTAAAGAAATGTCCAAAATGTGTTGTCAAGCTTTTACTGTACTGTTACGATACCTACTTTACTATTTTTCGATATCTTAAAAAATGTCAAAAAGTGTCATTTATATTGTAATCGTCAGTGATTGCCTGGGTCAGACTCCAGTCCATGATGTTATAAAGGCTTTATTGGCCGGATACATGATGCAAGCGCATCGAGCCGTTGGCGGTATCATGTGCTCATACAACGCACTATGCAGTTCCCTACTGGAAGCAACAGTTACCTGTAGCGTATGAAGCGCATCTGTCCTAATCTCCAACTCAATATCGGAAATCTATATAATTCACGTGTGTTATTTCTGTCTATATTGTTGCAGTCCACCACGCGTGTTTCATTTCGACGCGATTGTAAAACAATCGAATATATGTTTCGGACAGATCGTAACAACACTATTATCACTGCGCCATACACTTTGCACCGGCGAATAATCACAAGGGAAAGCAACGGCAACAATTCTCACAAGGATTAATACAAGGAAACACAGGGATAAGAGAACCGCAAGGAAAAACCTTGGTTAGATAGTTAGGCCTTTATTTGCGAAAGGACTTGCAGCAGATGCGTCTTGTTTACCCATAATGCTTCTTCATACATATTAAGCATGGCACGACCCATCCCAATCAGGTGGAATCTTAGAGACCTGTTCAAGACCAAACTAATTCCTTCCTCTTCGAGGAGACCGGCTGCTCTGCCCTGGCATCATCGGACCACTAGCATCTCAACACTCTCTAATGATAGTATTACATTCCAATTATCCGCAACGAGTCCGATGTCTGTCTAAGGGGGGTCGTTAATTAGACTACCGACTTGGAGAGCATGTTGCGAACTGTTGGCATGCGAGACTCACGATTAGCACACGGAATAATCGTACATTTCGCCAAATCGGCGACATTCCATGCCTAGCATGCTAGCAGCGGGTCTGCGGTGGAGTTGCCCGACCATACCCATAGATAGATAGGAGTTATGGCCGTGCGCAATTTGTAAAGTTAAAATCAGATTAAGTGCTGGCGAATTGTCTTAATATGTGCCGGTGTGGCGGCGTAATGCAAAGATAATTGGTCGCGAGAGATGTGATCTCGAGCCGCAGCCGCTCGGCGGCCTGCCTGACCGCCTAATTGAGCGCACTCTGGCGGATTGTTGCGAAATTTGCTAATGCGTCTCTCTCATAGTGGGTATAATAATGCATTGTTGTGCCAGATATATGAAATGGGTGGAATTCTTGAGTCTGAAAGCGGTTTTAGTTGACTTGTCATGCTGACTTGGTTTAGCTTTTGCAATATTAATAATATTTCAGTTTCAAGTCCAGACGAAGAACAACGAAAAAAACTTTGGATACACTGTCAGTGATGTACTTCCTTGAAATATGATAACATGACAATTTAACTTTAACTAATATAAAATCATCGGCTGTCTGCTTCCTTACAAATTATCCGCTTGACGTCTGATGAATGGTAATTGATGACATATTCAAATATTTCTTTGAAGAACGGATGAATTACATTGCAGAGCTGTAAAACTTTACAAGCTGTAAAGCTTTATTGGCCTAACTTTTAAATATGTTTGGGTTTTCAAAACTTATTATTCCGACTATTAGCTATTGTCACCAATATCACTTTTAAAGGATTGTCTATAATTAATGTTTGTAAAGGTTGAAGGAATCGCAAGTTAAATTGTGCTACGTTTACAATACCATATATTTGATTTGTACACAAGGGCGTAGCCAAGGGGGGGCAGGGGGGGGGGGGGCACCTGCCCCCCCCCCCCTGGCGCTCAAAATAAAAATGCACAAAATTCTATTAGGTACATAATAAATTTACAAAAACACATAACATGTACTGTCAAGGCTATTATTTGTGCTTATTTTATGAGAAAGTATAAATTAATAGTATTAAATTAGTATTAAATTAGTATTAAATTAATAGATATTTATTGTTAAGTACGGGCTTAATGGAAAGTAATAGAAGAATTGTTTAAGCAACCGACAAGTAAGTTGAAGATTAAATTTTAGATTGCTTGATTACAAATAACATTATATTATTGGTTTGGCAACCAAAACCACATAAGTATCAGCCTATTGTATACCTTGTATATTACTGGCTATGATGTGTAGTTACTGAACGCGGTAATAACAGTGTTTTTTGCAATGGATATAATTTAAAACTATTTTAGTATTATTTGGCTACGATCTACCATAGTAGATCGTAGCCAAATAATAAATAATACCATAGTAGGAGAAACGTTTTAATGGATTATGTATGCTCAGCGTTCATCGCAACATTGTCAATGACGACCAAGAGCATTAAATGCTCTTGGTCTTATGGCAGATTTTCTGAAATTTTCAGATAATCTGTCCAGAAGTTTGCTAAAAACAAACGGAAACTTAACATTACGTAATGTATAATTAGCATATTTCATATTATGTCCTCATACATATATTTTTATAAACAAAAAAATATGGGATTAGAAATATCTATTTACTTAAATTTTGGTATTTTTCTTACTCTTTGCCCCCCCCCTGCCAAAACTTCTGGCTACGCCCTTGTTTGTACAGTTTTCGCTCGTTTGTCAAGTTTTCGCTCGTACGTTAAAAAGTATCGGCCTAACTGCACCGCTGCCACTTAAGTTTTATGCGTAGCTTTGGTTCCCCTTAAAGGTTAAGTTTGCTGCACCGTCAATAAAGTGAATCTTAAAAATTGCTAAGCTTGCCTTATTTTAAGCCAAAGATTGGGTTCTGCGTATCTGTCACTTACCCAAGAATGATAGAATAGAAGACTACGCATTGCGCAGGTTTTCATTCATTTTTGAGCGAGTTTGACAATCAGGTGATTGCTGTGACGTCACACTAGACCAAACGTTGATAATACGACTATATAAGAATCATCACAAAATACATCATACTTTGTGATAAACACCTTGACCACAAAACCAAACACATACTTTGAAGAAAAAAATCTGATGCGGCCAGGCACATGACTTTATCATACTATATATAAATATAAAATTAATAGCTGCATTAGATTCCAGTAACCATTAACACAAATACATTAATTAATAAAAAATACACATTATGAATTAACATAATTTCAAATGCTATAAAACAAACGGTGCTTTGCGCCGTGGGAGCTTATCCGGTAAGAGTATTTACAAATTTGAAATCTTTACGATTTACCCGCCAGTGAGTGAACAGCTTGGCACGTAAATTTTTAAAAACACACGACGATAAAACGTTAAAAATTGCTTTACAAACATATTTAAAAGGGCGTAAAACGTTTTGATCTAAAAATTATTAAATAAAACACACACAGCACGCACACGCAACTACCGCCACCGCCTTCGCCGTCTCCTTCGCTGATCAGGTTTAACGTTATCTTCATCGTTCAGCGTCTAGTTGAACAGGTCCCGCATCCGTGGTTCCGCTGAAACCTCTTGGGGATATTTTGATTCTATTGGCAGTAGGTATTGTCAATACATCACCGTTTGACACTGTCGTTAGAATGAAAATATTTGTTGAATCCTGGCTAACTATGTAGTTTCATATTAATGCAGACACGACCGATCTCGGTCAAATAGAATTTGCTCATACAACTAAACTATTTATTTTAGATATAATATGATAAAGTCATGTGCCTGGTCACAACACATTTTTTCGTTTGACCACCCACCGTCATATTTATACCCGCAGTCGCTGCCCATGCTCGATTTTAATACACCATGTCTGTTAATAATGCTATGTTACCATTTCATTATTATCGGCAATTTTGTTTTTTTAAAGGTACAAATGTTCCATTAAGACCTCAAAATTTATTTTAGCAATTTATCATACTAAAAGGTTGCTTATAACCATATATTGAAATGTTCGAAATCATTACCTATTTTGAATTGCGCCAAAATATAGGTAACTGTTACTTCATCTAACACACTTTGGCGGCCGTAATACAAAATTGGTAACGATTTCAAAAGTCTTAAAACATTATCAATCAAGGTCCTCCGACTGCGGAAAATAATCAAGTTTCAAACCTGAGCATTTTAACTGTTTTACATGAAGTTGCAACTACTTACATATTTTAAAAATAAGTTAACATTCAAATTCACTTTCACGGTCTCAAAATTGGTACCGATTTCCATAATTCCACAACCCGCAAAATTTTCCCAACCGGCAAAATATCAAGTAATATCTGGGGGAACATCAAGTATGAGTGATATTAGAAACCATCATCTGAATATTTTAAATTTGAATACTATTTTTCATACGCTGTACGTAGTTGTTACTAGAAAGAATGCAGAAATGACCTCCATTTTGACGAACGGATTCAAGATTCTACATTAGATAATGTGGGACACATGATACTTATTTAAACGCGAACGTAGTACACAGGGCCTGATTCTTCACGATTCAACAATTGACCAAGATGTGAATCAATATAAGACACATTTTTGTACATATAATGCATTAGTGCATTAGAAAAGAATTTCGGTAGAATAAGACTAGAAGATAAAATTCTTGTAGTTTAGAGAATTCCAAACGAATGGAGAGATTTCGGCATGATATATTGCACATGTGTAATAGTAGGAACTCAGCATACCATTTGCAGTACAAATTAGCAATCCTAAACAGGAACTCCTTATAATAATGAAGCATAAACAAAACGAAAGTACTAATACATACAATATTTAGAGTTCATTATATGCCTGAAGAACTCGAAGACCGAAGTTTCTAAAAATAATCCTTTATTTGTACATCCACTATCCGCATCCTTCGATAGAGCTTATTACAAGCAATCATAACAAGTAAATCGGGCAAGTCATGTCATAATATCATTTCCTACATTCTCGTAGATATCATCGTCTATTCCTTGTTTGGACGAAGAGTGCCCACAACTGCTTGCACGCAGTGAACGGTCAATGTTATCAACATTACGAAGCACAACGTCCACTAACGCAGCGAATATGACTGCATGACTAGCACGCAAAGTCATGACATGACACGACGCCACCTAATTGGTAAACTTTCATCGACTAATGCACACAACACGACAAACCTAATAAATAATGAAATACAAACTTATTTATTTAGTGACGCACATTGAACTTTTTTTGCTCAAGATGCTGCGGAGAATCATCATACTGAAATAACAAAATTTTATTTTAGTCAATTTACTTTTCATATCTAAGATTCTACACACATGTAATGTAGACATACACAACCTGAAAAGAATTAGTCGTTATTATTTCTTCTTAATTAAGAAACAATGCATGATTAAGACGTACGTTTGAAATTGCTGTTAGTCGTCGGCTCATCATTGTGTGGTAATTACTTTAGAAAAATCGCCGAAACAGAACCGGTACTGAAAAGAATAGAAGCTATTAGGCGTATTCGGGACATTAGCTAGGGAAAATTATTATTAATTGATCGTCTCTGTATTCTATACGGTTTTTGTCCGCGGTCTTTGGTGTTTGGTGAGATAATATTGACAGGGCTATTGTTGCGCGAACAAAAAGGCAATTTGTTGTGCGATAAAAAGAACGCGTCAAACAGCGTATTGAATGTTTTTTTATTAGAAAGCTTAATTGAACTGCATTGAAATTAAGGAACCTGCCACCTGTATAAGAAAATTCACAGCAATGATTTTTTTAGTACGTTGTAAAGCGTATGTTTTAGTACGTATTCTAGTAGGTAATTCAATCTTCTATACCTACTAACAGCAGAGTTTTTACTTTATCATACGCAGTATGCTAAAGTATTGTAATCATGCCGAAAAAAAAAATTGAGATTTTAGCGGAAATAGGTCTTTTTGGGTCCCCTGAACATTTTTGACCAAGGTACAAAAAAATGTCTGTGTGTGTGTGTGTGTGTGTGTCTGTGCGTATGTGTGTAAACGATTTTTGTGGCGACGATTCCGGAGAAACTACTGAAGGTATCGGGACGAAAGTTCATATTTAGAAGTTTCATGACCTAACTTAGAGCTGAAAAGGTTTTGGTTCAAAAGGGTCCAAAGGAACTGGTAGTTTATTCTAAGCCTTTTTCAAGGATTTTGCTAAAGAGCCGCCATTTCTGTAATTTCGACAAAATAGTTAAATAATAATTTAAAGTAGAGGAAATTTTGGATAAATTATGCCTATGAAATTTTTTGGTAAAATTAATAGTTTAGCTTTTTAGTTTATTCTAAGCCTTTTTGAAGGATTTTGGAAATGAGCGGCCATTTCTGTAATTTCGACAAATTAGTTAATTAACAAATTAAAGTAGAGGAAATTTTGAATAATTTATGCCTATGAAATTTTTTGGTAAAATTAATAGTTTAGCTTCAAGAGCAAATTCTATTTGATCGAGATCGGTCGCATCTGCATTGATATGAAATTACATAGTAGCCAGGATTTTGACAAATATTTTTTTGTGTTGTCACATTCGAAAACAGCTGATCTCATCAGAGGTTGGAAAACCACTATGGAACGTTGCCGCTGTAGTGCGGCAAATTATAAAATACAAATTTCAAATAAAGTAAGATCACCAATTTGATTGTTTGTTGATAAGACATATCAACCCGTCTTTATATCTAATTCTAGAAACGATACATTGAGAAAGTTATAAATAAAGTATAGCGATGAGTGTAGGTTTATTTTAGTATGTTGGTAGGGATGTGTCATGAACAAATATAAATCTGTCAGAATTTGAATTACCTTTTTAAGGTGCGTTTTCATTAGTGACAATGGCAGTGGTAGCAGACGGCGTTATAGTATTTCCAATAGAAAGTTGATAGTGACTCATGGTTATGTACATGCAAACTAGTATGTGTCATTATCACGATATGTAAGAAATACTATAATTTCGTATTCTACCACCGCCATTAGCCACCATTACCTACCAATCGGAACGCACCTTTAAACTTGACGTTTCGTCAAAGTGGTACCAACCTAGCATTTACTATTCAGACATCATTTATTTTTTTTTAAATACGTATTTCTTAAAAAGCAACACAATAAACGTTGATGTCGCTCTTGCCAAAAACTAGATAGCCGACTCGCTCATATGCGACGGCGACACTCCGCCTTCGGTGACGCGCCGCATCACCGCTCGTCGCGCTATTCCGTACTTTCGGCATTTGTAACATAAATAACTATTATTCTAATGACGTAGTGTAGGTAGTGTCAAATGCTGATGCTTTGACAATACCTATGATTTATCTCAATAGAATAGATTCTCATGCAGCTAAACTATTAATTTTATATATTGTATGATAAAGTCATGTGCCTGGCCACATCAGATTTTTTTTTTGGCATTCATGAGTTTTGATAATATCTAAGCATTTCTTAGCCACAAATACATCCTAATACATATCACTTCAGCATTTAGTATTCAGTCCTTTGAGGTAGTAAAAACATGGATATCAAAACGTTGGAATATGGAATCTGAGCATGGATACATTTCAAAGTAACCGAGCTATTTTCAAGTAGGTACTTTACCGTGTATATAGGAGTTCCGCTTTTTCCCCGAAAAAAATATTTTTTAAGTAACTCTTATTCTGAGTAATACTTTTCACGTAGATCTAATTGTTTTGTTTGAAATGCTTAAAAAGTTAAAGCCGCTTGAAATATTAACAAAAAAGAGAAATAAACAAATAAAATACATATCAAACAATGCAAAAACGAACAGAAGACACAAGTATTAAAACTAAATTAAATCAACAAATGGATTCTTTTGGTTTCTCTACAAGTAATGTTATTCTGAGTAAATAGTTTCATCTCAACTTATTGGGGTTTTCAATCCCTAAAAAGTAAAGGAATAAAGAAAACTAATCCATATGAAACTTTTTGCTCAGTGTGGCATTTACTATCCGGAAAATAATTTCGCGGGGAAAAAGTAGGACAGCCTGTATATCCTGTATGCATCCTTTAGATTTTATACGAATACAATACTTTCAAAAACACCTATATACTATTTTAAACATTTAAAAGTGTAAATTTTATTTCGTTTTTACTTTATCATACGCATTATGATAAATATGATATTTGATTGAAATTGGTTGTGTCTGCATCTTAGTTAGCCAAGATTTGACAAATAGTTTCATTCTAATGCCAGTAGGTACTAGGTAGTATCAAACTCTGTTGTTTTGACTCTGCTTCAGTATATCTTAAAAAAATCTGTTCTGCAGTCTCATATATGTTTGTTTGTGACCTTTGTATGTTGTTTTATGTTCTCCACTGCCCACGCTTGACAAAATGTAAGTTTTTACAATTGAGTTTTTTGGAGTTTGATTTGATTGTCAATTGTGTAATTAATATCTCATTTCCTATAGCGCCTGCAGAAGTGCCCAGTAGGACACGAAACATGTAGCGATTGCTAAAATAAAACAAAAATAAGGAATCCGACCACTTTTTATTGTATTAAAATATCTGTCAAATCCTGGCTAACTAGTTTTATTTTAATGCAGATACGACGGATCTCGATCAAATAGAATCTCGTTTAAGACTAATTTTATATATAGTATGATAAAGTCATGTGCATGGCCACATCGGTTTTTTGATTTTTATTTATATTTTATTAAATTAAGTATTTTGTAAATTTTTGTTAATATAGAAAAATAAACCTAGCATGATTGTATTTATATTCACCTTTCATTTTAAATCTCAGGCGCCATTGCAGCCTTTAAATGGTGAACAGTTTTTGGCAATAAAAGCATGAGGTGTTCCGTTTGTGAAGAAATTTACATAAAAAAAAACAAAATAAAAACTAAAAAAATATAAAACAAGAGTGTATTCAATGCACTCTTTAAGTGGGACAAATTGTATGTTTTTTTTAAACGAAATGATGAACATATTTTGCCTGATCTCTTCCGAAAATTTTGGTTTTTAGGACGCCGATTTAATTTGCGCCTGAGCGCTGATTAAATATAGTATAATAAATATAATAAGAGTATTTGTGGTTGTGGTATATACGAAATGTCCTTTTTGATTCCTATGTCTTTGTAGGAGAATAATCGTGGATAGAATAGTTTGTTTGAATTATTTGAACTATAATAATAATAACCTACTAACCTACAGATCCATAGGCAGAACAAAAAAAAATAAAGGAAGTATTTTTTACAAAAGCAATATATGCTGGTAATATGTGTGAAATTTCTTCAATACCCTTAATTTTAGTTCTCCCTTATCTACATATCTATATCAAGTATCGAGATAGAATACATGTTCACTTGCAAAATAAGTCCAAAAACTATTTGTTTGTAGTTACTAGTTGTAGCAAGTAATATGTTGATGAATGGTCTGAATCTCATGGGATCAGGGCAGTTTCAATATCATCACTTCTTTAAAGATCGGATATACACCTCACTACAGTAATAATAGCATAATACAGGGTTCCTCTGTGAACCATGTTGCTTTTAAAGTCTTTTTTTTTCTAGTGGAATACCAAAAGTTTAAAAACAGTGATTTCGATTTTCGTATCTGGTGGTTTAAAATCTTATTTGGTACTCAATTGCTCAAACTGCTCCTCGCAACAAAAAATTAATTTGTACAATTTAATTTTTAATTAGCTGTCACAAACTATTCGTGGGACGAGATTTTCTATATGAACCAATCCCGAATCTACCAGATGCCTCTGTTTAAATTGTAGAAGGTTGAAAAACGTCATGTTTCACTTAGAGACCCTGTACGAGCAATAGTGCATATTTAATGTTGCTGAATACATTTTTGGCAAGGAAGCAATCCCTTACTTCCTATCTATTATGCTTAAATAGACATCAAAATCAGGTAAGCGTGACAAGGGACGAATACACGTGAGAATCAACTGTGCAGAGCAACAACTATAGATTGAGTCGTCCCTTTCGAACCTTTTGTAAATATGTTAATTTCGCAATTACTCTTGATGATTTATGTGCTTGGCGCGTCTCGCTGGTAATTTATTTAACTGGTACATAATCGGTGAAACGATTTATTTTGTATGTTTCCGACCGGCCTGTGTAGTATGCGTATGTCCGAGCGAACCGAAGCCGAACTGTAAATCATGCGCGCTTCTTTTCCTGAGGTAATTCCGCTTTATTAAAACGTTGTAAAGCGCAAAATAAAAGGACCTAACGCGAAGTTAATTTATGTAAACCAAGGATCAACAGGTTCGTTTGCCCGAGAGTTTATTATCCGCGGACCCGGCTCGGGTTAAGATAATACAGCTGAAAGCTTTGCACCGTTGCTGACCGAATAATAGTTTTAATGATTCAGACCAAATTGTCCTTGTTAACTTAGCTTAGAAGATTGGACTTAGAGTAAATATTTTTATTGCATTTATTCGCTGTGTAATTTTCTGTCCTGCTCGACAATTCAACAGAGTATTATGTTTTCAGATTTAATGTATATGTGTGTATATGTATAAGTTTACCATGTGTCCCAGTTTGACCGGAACAGTCCTGATTTTAGTTTTCATCATCATTGTGTCCCATTAAATTTCTAAAAAATAGGCTTGTATAGTTGTATAACAGTAACAAATCACTCGGATCAAAATTACGTTTAGGACCGCTAGGAACAATTATTATTATGCTAGTAGACGTTAACTAGTTGGTATTTTGGCATTATTTTTAAATGCCAGCTATTGGAAAAATTATAGAATTATATATATATCTTTGTTACAGAAAAATGTTTATTACATTTTTTATTTTGTTTATCATATTATTATAATTATTGATATCTTTCCCTCATATACCAAATAGTGGGCAATTAATTAGGGATTTTACTCTTAAATCGCGATCGGTGGTGAAATGCCCCCAAATGGCGATATTTTCTAGAGCACCGACTGGAGGGTAATATTTGATCAGAGGATGTATATTCAACAAGATAGCTCACTATGACTGTCTATGATATGCGTGATATGGTCCAAATTTTAACAGATAATGAAAACATATAATATTAGGGTAATACCGGGATAGATGGACCACCGGGTTAAACGGACCACTTCGATAGTTCGGAGATTTTCCACAGTAGCGCTGTTGCTAGTATTTACAGTTGTGCTACGCCATTAGTTGTAGTCGTGAGTAAATTATATCCTCCGTATTTTAGTAGTTTAAAAAGGTGGACAAACAGTTTTGGGTAACCTAAAAAATTTATTGCACTAAACTAGCATTTGGTAGAAAACCGACCGATGCGATAAGCGACTAGCGATACGCGACAGCCTATACGTTTCTATGGATACATAGACCGGCGATACAACAGTCTATATGTTTTCTTTAGAAATCGCGTATCGTAAGTCGCTTATCTCGGTCAGTTTTCTACCTTAAGTGTGTAGTTAGTTTACGCGATTTCAATGTAATATCCATGGTACTACTTTATCAAATATTTAGACATAAAAATAACCTAACATTTCTCGTTGCAAGCCATGTGATCGTGAACCGCAACGTGGTCCAGTATACCCTGACGAATGGGAGAGTTCGATCAAATAAAAATACCGAACAATCCTGCAAATTATTAAGTAAGTTGATTTGGTTACAATTTAAAAAATGAATACGTCACTTTTAAAGTTGGATTTTTCTGTTACAGATCAATGCCTACGTCAATTAAACGTAAAGGGGCAAAAGAACTTGGGGAATGGTCGGAGGATGCGCTGTAGTGAAAATGTTTAAAAAATTTGCTTATGTTAATGCTGATCTATCTTTTAATTTGGTTACAAATCATTTTACCCCTAGAAAACCAATTGGAAAGGTTCTTCTCCTACTTGACGGTCATACATCCCACACTAGTTGTATTGAAATGCTGGAGTTTGCGGAAATCAATGACATAATTCTAATGAGTATTCCTTCCCATACAAGCCATTAGTTACAGCCATTAGGTCGTGCTTTCTTCAAGTGTTTGAAGAGTAACTCCTACTCTGCCTGCTACTACAGTTACATGACAAATAATCCCTATCGAAAAATTTCTCGACTTCAGTTTGGTACGTTATTTAGCTCGGCTTGGGGGAAGTCAGTTAATAATGGTGTTAATGGCTTTAAAACAAATAGCATAGTTTCTTCCGACTAGCAAGCGATCGCGGACTTTTCTTTTCTAACCACAGACGCTACTCCAATACCTGCAACAACCGAACCCATTTGGTCCTAACAACAATTCATCAGCAAATGATCAACCACCTAACGTTGCCACTAGTACTTTGGTACCTAAATGATTTAGGTACTTGCTCCTTCTGGACTTGGTTAAAGGAGTGATATGGTTTTAGTGCCTGATGTATCAGAAAATGACACTTCCTCAAAGTTATTAGATAAAATACATCCAGTGCCTTGTGTCGGTAAGGTAGTATTAAAGCATTACAGAGAAGGGCTCAAACTGTATCAACAGTTTCACATTCAATTCCTGAAAGAGACCGAAAAAGCGGAGACAATTAAGATTTTAGATAAGAAAATAATAGAATAGGAGGAGAAGAGACTAAAGAAAAGTTTTGACATCAAGAAGAAGCATGGAAATGAGATTGTTCAAAAGAAGAAACTAAAAAAGAAAGAACGTACATCTTCTTCTGAATCCGAAGAAAAGACATGGATAAAATTTGCAACGACGAACTAGATGTGTGGTGATTCTTACAACGAAACTGAACAAAAAGAAGATTGGATTAAGTGTATAAAATGGTCTCATGAAGACTGCAGAAGATTCGATAATCTGTGTGATCACAAATGTAATAGCTGTTTTACACTACGCAATTCTTGCGCAAGAAGTTGCACAAGAAGTTGTGAAGCATCTGAAATCTGCAAACAGAAATGGTTCTATTCCTAGACAGACTAGTCTAGCATAAGAAAATTCATCACAGTTTCGGTTTAAGACGGCGTCAAAACTACTAATTGCACAAATTGTGCACGAAACGGAGTAATAAATTGCGTAGTGTAAAGCGGCTATTAGTCTTATTTTTGCGCAGTATATTATGTTGTAATGTTGTAATTACGTTTTATTTGTTACTATTCAATTAAACTATTCTTCTATTTTTATTTACGGTTTTGAATTTGGCAATTTGGCTACAGCATTTTAGATTCATTTAATTAGTGTTCTGTTAATTTCTGGCAACTACATGTGGCGACTAGAGCAGTAAGTAGCAATTGTGGCATATTTCTTTGTTTTTATATACTGATTCTATTCAAATCTTAATATATGTCATAAAATAAGCGGTATTCTTGCCTACCGAACTCTTAGGTAAAAAAATTAATAAATGCCGCGTCCATTTATACACATTACATTGTGTATAAATGGTTCAGTTTTAATTGTAGTATTTACTAGAAACTCCAAAAACAATAGAATATATAAAAACAATTGAAATAAGTTTAACTATTTTGAAAATTACAGTTTATATTTGATACGATGGAATAGTGCAAAAGGCTAGTCTTTGCGTTCGTCCTCGATTCTGATAAGTATAAAAAACACGAACATGGATAGTAAGTACATACGATCGTCCATTTTTTTTTTATAATACAACGAGCCCATGGGCGCCCATTCACAATAAATAACGGGTCCCATAGGTGTACGCGGTTCTATCGCAATACTAATCACGAAACTACGTCCAGCACACCGTATAAATTAGAATTAAAAAACTGGGCGAGTCGGCAAGCCAAGCTCGCTCGCTGGCGCGCTCACCATATAATTAATAAATTCAATGTTCTGCCGGCACGATACTATCCTACGTGTACCACATACGGGCCCGAAACGGTTACGGCCGCGGCTACGCAACACACAACAAGAACACATCTTCGCCGAGGTGAGCGCGCTCACTCGAAAGTATAAATCTTGCCGGTAGTGTACGGTGCTAACGCCTACTAAGATATAATGCCTGAAAATACGCCGTACATCTTATATAATTGGCGCCCTAGTATCGTTTTTATTGATGATGATGGTCTCCACCGGTGAAATTACTCAAAAAGCTAACTGTTGAACACTTTAGCGCGGGTGGGACTGATCGGATGTTATTTATTTGCTCGCGATGCTATCGGTGGGTAAACACAGGCCAAGTCGGAGATTATTTATGTTGGTTATAGATACTAAATCGTATAATTATGTGGAGAATTTATCCGGTGTGTGTGTTGAATAGAGGTGAGGGATATCTGGAAAATAGTGACATTCTATTGACACGCGGCTACAGTGATTTATCTGCAACTTTTAACTGGACAAAATTATTTTTTCTTTTAGATGAACTTAAAATAATAATTTGGTAACTTGAAAAAAAGTTTAAAAAAATCTTGCCCTTAAGGAGTTATTTTTAGTGGCGTGAAACGCTAGATGTTCGTTTAATAATTTAAATTCATGTGAATGTGATAGTATTGTACTCACAAAGACATATAAATAGCAAATAACATTTAAAGTACCAATGGTGTTCGATGGGGTTGTAAAATAAAGTATAATTAAAAATTCTGAAACTTTGCAAATGTGTTAACAATACACCTGGGAACTATTTAAATCATTTGACAATCGTGTGGTTTTGGAAGGGGTTGATAAATAAAGTATGTTTCTTGGATATTGCAGTGGATCACAGATAATGTAGTAAAGAAGGTCGTAAATAAGTTAGCTTTAATGAACGTTTTATATACATACATATATGAAGTGACATATACAGATATTCTTGTTATTATATTTTTATATCAACATGTATTTTACATATAGATAACTAGATATTAACACTGAACATTATAACATTTGCTCTCCAACAAAAATTATGAAACTTTATGATTATAATACTATATTAGCAGTGTGTTGTTTTTTTTTTTCTAAATATGACAATTACACCTATCTGCAATCACAAGAAAAATATTTTTTAAATCATTTAGCAATAGCGAATTGCCTAGAACAAGGTAGCTGGACCAAAATATTTTATAGTGCGTTTTGATTATTTATTGATTATAGTATAGTAAATATTTACCCAATAATAACGAAAGCAATAAAATATCCTTGACATTAAATAAAAAATAAGAAGATGAAAAGCTTGAGGAATATACATCATTTATAACGAATTTTAAATAAAACATTGTTTTCGAAAAGAAAACTTATTAGCTTTAATTTTATTCGATGCAGCCCACCTGTCGGCAAATCTGGACGAAACACTCGAAATTTTTGACTGAATGCGCTTCAGTGAATCATTCTTTATATCCGCAACATTAAACTAGTGAGTGATGTAATCCATTAGACGAGGATTTTGTTGTCCTTTCCTATGTTTTCGCCATTGTTGAAAAACTCCAATTTTGAAATCGAGAAGACATGTACTGAAAAAGAAAATTTAAGTAGCAAAAGTGTGGCAAAATGTGGTATTTAAATTTGTTTATTTAAAAGATAAATGTTTAAACTATATTATATAAAATATATATATATTGAATAAACGTGGATACAAAAAGTTGTATTCGATGAAAGTTTAAGAATATAAAATTAGCATGTATTTTCGACCAATTTTTTCAACATAATTATTAGACCACATAGTGTATTATTTGAACGTAATTTGAAGTGAAATAAGAAACTACTTACCCTCCAAAGTAAAATCCATCACAGTACAAATTAATTTATAAGCCGCAAATGTTTGGGTGTATAGGCAAAACTGGGAGAGCTGAAGATTATTCATAGATTTCAGCTGTTATTTTAGACCTACATTACAGAATATTTCTAAATATTGACGCGTGTTAAAACGAAATAGCATACTTTTCATACGTCTGCTGTATAATTTAAATGGGCAAGACAAAAAAGTACGTCTGTTCTTAGAACCATAAGAACGAATGACAGCGGTAGCAACCTAACCTCCAATTCGACCGCGAACGTGTGATGTGAACAAGATGTTTTCGTTGGTATGTTTTCACTTTGCTTCTGTTAAACATGCTAATGATGGATATATAAATTAGATAGGACAATTATCACAATTAAATGACAGTATTTTTAATAATTAAATATTAATCATGAACGAACTACCTAGTAGGCAACTTAATATACACAGCTAATAACCTATTCACGCGGTACGTTCATAACTTGGTTCATACGATTTTAAGCGATGAATCACCTTCAGCTCTCCCAGTTTTGCCTTTACTATCGAAAACACGGCAAAAATGCAAATAAGCCGGTTATGAATGCGTTACCATTTCACGTGGTCTCCCTGCGTCTTGAACTCCTCCATGTCGAATGTATTTCACACTTATTGCCTAAAATTGTCACCTCGGAGGGTTTGTTTATAACATGTGACCATTAATTAATCGATTCTTAGAAATGACTTTTTTCCACCTAGATTATTATACGCGATTTACCCTGGCGCGGGCGTAAATAGTTTCTAAATATGTTATGATAACGACCATTGGTTAAATAACGTCAAAAATTGAATTTGTAGGACATGGGTTTCAAAAAACGGGCAAATGCCAAAAATCCAGGACAAATATAATATATAGAGGCTGTCCCACGTTTTCCCAGCACAACTTTTGAAGTTTTAGAAAGAAAGTACAATTTTTAGTACAACTTTTCATATGGGCCTATTTGTTTCTCAAAACCTTAAAAAGTTACAGCAGCTTGAAATGTTAATAAAATAAAGAAAACTAAACAATAAAATACATATTAAAGAATGCGAAAACGAAGAAAGAACACAATCAATACCTACCCATAAAAACAAATTAAATAAATTTAAGTAAAAAATTCTAAATAATAGAATTAAATTAAATAAACAAATGAAGA
Organism: Melinopterus prodromus; assembly: GCA_964023965.1. NCBI lineage: Eukaryota > Metazoa > Arthropoda > Insecta > Coleoptera > Scarabaeidae > Melinopterus > Melinopterus prodromus. The sequence goes on from OZ030390.1 coordinate 79,992,135, forward strand.
AAGAAACAAAATACATATCAAACATTTTAGACATTGTTTCTCTACAAGTAACTGTTATTCCGAATAAATAGTTTCATGTCAACTTTTTCAATTCCTAAAAAAATTAGAGCCGATTTGAATACAGTGTTTCTATTATTTCAAACGGCGGTAACTTGTTGAGGAATAAAGAAAACAAATAAATTCATATCAAAGTTTTTTCTCTGTGTTTGACATGTGTGTATGTATCCTTTAGATTTTGTACGAACACAATATTTTTTTGTTTTAAAACAAGAGACACAAATTGTTTTATTTATTGCATAAACAACAATCAAAATATCTGAAAAAATCAAGAAATCAAATGGATCATTTTGTATCGCAAAATGTTACTATACTAATAGTAGTTCAGAACTGCCCAAAACATTGAAAATAAGTTGTAAGAAAGTAAATATTGAAATGTTCAATTAAAAAACTTTCCAGTCAGCAAATATCATGTGAATGAGGTGTTAGGATAGAAAAGCATTACTAGGCGGCAACAATAAAAAAAAGTAAATAAGTCAAAAATTTAAAATATTAAAACTCAATAAACAAATCAAGATAGGAAGAGTTGCTTCTTATTCTGTGTGTCTTTTGTGTAAATAGTTCCATATTGGATCTTTCAATTCCCAAATAAGTTAGATCCGTTTAAAATACAGCTTTACTATAGTTTCAAACGGCTGTAACTTCTTGAAGGAATAAAGAAAACAAATAAGCTTTTTGGAAACTTTTTGATCAGTGTGACATTTACTACCCGGAAAAAAGTGGGACACCCTGTATAAATTATAAATTTAGATAAATTCACAAAGTTATTCAGAAACACGCTGGTTTCTTGTTTGCGCTTTATTTTGATGTTTTAAACAAAAACACCTACTATGGCACCCTAGTATGTGCAAAAAAAAACATCCGATATGATTCCTATACAGTGACCGGAAAAAGAATGGAATAAATTCATTAAAATTGAAACTGTTTGTTATCTTCCAAAATCATGGACTTCATAATCAATAATCAAAACACACATTTGTAACAAATTAGATTATCAACTTTCAATTCCTACGCATGATCTCCCTAAAAGCTTAAGGTGAAAATGTAAGAACGGTGATTTTGAAAATATTGGTAAAAATATTCCATATGAAGCCAACTCCATATACAAGGTGTTGCACTTCTCGTGTGCCAAACGCAAACAGGAAGTAGATACAAGTATTCTAAGCATTAAAGTAAAATAAGAAATAATAAAGGATTCCGGAAATGTTTATAGTTAAATGCTGAAATGCTAATATAAATAAAAAATCTTCTGTATCTTTATTTCCGTTACAGGAAAGTCGTATGAAAAGAATAATAAAATTGGATGCAAATCCATTTTAATGGATTTGCAATCCTTGTGCAATATACAGACTTTTGCACCACTGAACTGCAATAACCCCAAACAGAAAGAAATAATAAAATACAAATTAAACAATAAGCAATTGTTTATCAATATTACTAACAGTAGCAAGACGAGCATGTGTTATTTTATACTTAACGAGGAAACCGTACAATTCATAAAAGTTAATAGATTTGCTAGGAAACCATTAAAAAATTAAAAGAAGAGCAAGTAGTGTGACGAAAAAGAATTGATTAGTAGGAAACATTTTGGATAAGCCAAGGTAAAGTGGTGGCTTTATTCTGTACACACTATAAAGTAAAAGTCACTTAGCATCAACCGAAATTTGGGCAAATGTTGACAATCAGAATAAACAGAAATAAATCAAAACCTTATCCCACTCCGGCGCATTGAAACTTTTGTGCACAACATAAGAGTAATTGCAAAATTACCATACCCACAAAAGATTCGAAAGGCAAAACTCAAATTAACTTCACCAAACAGTCGATTCGCCTGTTTCCATCCCTCGTCACGCTTACTTGATCCCGCTACCTATTTAAACGTAATAGACAGGTACGAGGGTACCGTCGGTTTGCTGTTACATTCGATGTTATTATGGGACTGCAGCGCGACTCTTTGTCGTTTTTCGACAGTCAAATATGACGTGTTATTAATCAGAGTCCGCCAGGGGAGTCATGCAATCCAACGGTGCATTGAATGCCGCAATTCATTACTCAAATCCGCGAAATTGTAGGAACGGGCCCAGCAGACAGTATCATTATAGGTTCACTCGAATACCTAACGTAAATATAGCTGTCGCCAGCTCTCGTGGAATGCATACGAACTCGCTGTTGACATTTTCAACAGTGTCGCAGTTTTAATATTTGTTGCGGATAGCCGCATAGAACGGAATGGAAAGCTTGAAAGCAGTATTCTGTATTATGGGTACTAAATACAATATTCCATTGTACTGGACGATTCAATCTTTTTCTGGAAACGAAAGCAATTCAAGTTATTGACTACTACATTTTACACCCCTTAATAAAATTTCGGAGAGTATACATATTGTCAACTGTATAACTGAACGTAGTTCAGCCAAAAATGTGAGAACGCGGTGTTAGGTACGATACTTCCTACTAATTCGCACCCTACTGGGTCTATATTAAAAAAACGTTTATTCGAAATTACAATTTTTCATTCAATATCAAAAAAGTTGATAAATAGTTGTCCTTATGGACCAATATTTAGTTCTTCCCATTGTTACTTTGTAAACAGCTGAATATAATTGCGTGAGTGTGGGCTATAGCCCACCTAATTCTGAAACCAAAGGTGTTTATCAGTAGACCCAGTTCTACCTCTCCTAAAACACGTTTTCAAATAAAACCGTAATTACTTATTCAAAGTTTATGACATTTTCAGCGTAACTTCTTAGTTAAATAACGAGGGCTATATAAAAAATATTTTTTTGAAAATTAAAAATTAATTTTATTGCTACATCTTTGGCTTTTTTCAAATATAAAACATCTAGCCCAACTCATGATACAAAAATAGATTTTTATTTAAGTACAATTTTAACCCAAACATTACAATTGCGATACTAAAGCGTAATTGCCAAAATATATATTTATTTGCCCATATTACTGCTGCCAGGTGTCGACAGCAGACGCCAGGAGCTTTAAACACCGCCTATAACTAGTGACTACGGATTGACGTTGGTGGGGGACAGACTGACCACTCCCAGCAACAAACAACGTCGAAACAAAATATTTCGTGTCGGAGTTGCGATGTTTTTAGGACGGAGCGCTTTTTTATAAAATAAGAAAGGTATTATTTGTTTCAAAATAGAACTATCACTTACCTATTGTTGAATCAGACTAATATAGTTGAAAAAATTCTAGCAGCCAAACATTTGCAAGCAAACTGTCAGTAGTCAGTAGTTCATACCTTTTTAGTAGAAAACATTTATATTTTCCTCAAGCGTCGTTACCGAACACAAGGAATACCAAAATTTGTAACCGATCAACAATTGTAAAATTCCCATTAAAGTTACGTCTTCTCTGTGAAATTGAAAAATAAGAAAAACCTAGTAAGAAAATTACTAGTGAAGACGTGAAGTTACAATACCCCCACCGTCAAGTATCAAAACATAAAAAAAACAAGTGAACCGATTTTGTCCATTCACGAACTTGTCCTTACATTTTAAGAGAAAGGTTACGGCAGTTATCGTGTACACACACGGACAGACAGACAGACGGACAGCCAGACGGACATAGCTTAATCGATTCAATTTTCAATTCTGATGAAGTCCAATCTCCATATATATAAATCTATATCTGCCACGCCTCATTAAGGGTGCTACAAATGTTATATCAAATGTTGTATCAAACTCAATATACCCCCACCACATTAAATGTGGTGGGTATACATATTCTGTACTACTAAATCAATAATATATACACTTATTATTTGTTTGTCTTTATTGCTTTACGCATTTTTATTATAGTAAAGAGTATAGTAAGTTTGAAATGTTAATGAATCCATTGTGCAATAGATAAAAAATATAATTATAAATAAATGTAAAATAAATGCTAAATGTACTTTAATTGTTTTAATGGATATGGACGTCATCTGATGATGAGGAGAAATACACAGAGACAGACAAAATGGAGTCCGACATAAAGTAAGAATGGAGGGGAGAAATGCAGGTTTGCAACAACTAGCATAGACTGGGTGAGGTTCCAAAAATGTGTCACCCAAACCATATATTGCATTATTATTATTTTCCTGTTACTAGATATTCCAAATAAAATGTAGTTAAGTAAAAAATAAGGCACCTGGAAAAAGCATTTAGATTAACGACTTCTGGAATCACCGTAATTCCTTTTGCACGTTGGTAATAAAAGTCTGGACACTGGACCCATAACAAGCAATTATATTTCCTTTCCATCCGTTCATATGACAATCTGTAGTCTCTTTATTTCCACAATAAGCCACGTGTCTTTAAAGCCATGGTATCGAAGAAATGTCCAGTATGACAGGTATGGGTAAGCCGGCCTTGGTATATATCAGTATATATCTGACATTCTTTTTTTTCACGTGATATGTCACGTCACATTTTTTTTTCAGCTCTCTACCACAGCTTAAAATTTTAGCCATGGGAGCATCCTGGGACCAACGGAAGATGGAAGTAATCAAGTCTGGACTGGACCCACATCATCTGGAGCATATCTAACAGCGAGATCTTCTTCAAAATCTTAACCTAGCCAGTTGGCTTAGCGTTCATGATTGATTTATTCCCGGATCTGTTGCCGGAATATTGATCATCGATGAAGATCTCAACGATGCAGAGGAGGTTGCCCTAATGTTACCAGATGGTGACATTTTTGGCTCGCCTAACATCGCTTACCGTCCGGCTTCTTCAAAATCTTAACCTAACCAGTTAGCTTAGTCGTTGAAGATCTCAACGATACCAAGGAGAATGGCATGGCCCCGGCACTCACTGTCACTGTCACTAACAGTGATTTTTTGTCAAAATTGACAAGCTGTCAGGTCTGCACTTTTTTAATGTTTACCTTTACCTACATTTCCTTTAGCCCATGTAGAGGAAGGTCGTGTTCTTATGGAAGTGGCAGGAAGTTGCTCTTGATGAACACCGAGAGCGCCCCGTACTCTTCTAGAGTACCGACAGATGCATCTGGCAGGCAGTGGTCACAACCACAACCAGTGCCCTTTTGCTGACACACAGACGTCAGTGCCACCTCCGGGCATGCCTAGGCTTCAGTTACACGCATGTAGAAGAGGGCCGTGTTGTTGTGCGTAATAAGCTGCATTCTGACATCTGATCCATGTTGGGCAAGACGACGGACACCAGAGGTGCGTTATTCTATCATTCACCACTTCAAGAAGACCACAAGTGACAGAAAGCTACTCTTGGTGTACACCGAGAGCACCCAGTAAACTTCTAGAGTGCCGCCAGATATATCTATCTGGCAGTGGTCCCAGCCAGTGTACCTTTTGCTGACACCCAGCTGTGGGCGCCTCCTCCCGACATTGGCCAAGCTGTAATTTCAGTAATGCATTACACAATTCAATGATGTATAAACACTATAAAATTTCCGTAGACTGGTCCAGAAATTAAATAATTTTTTACAGATTTTTGAGATTCAACGCATTTGAATACTAAAAGAATAATAGTCCTCAGTTTTGGGGGAGGAGTATGTGCATCAAAATATTATGGTCTATTTTGCAAAGTTAGTGGATCAAACTGAGGTTCCTCAGTTTATTACTTTGTGTTCAATAATTATGGCGACTTACCGTTAAGTTAGACAAACCTCACAATGAGGTCATCAACAACTCCCCAATCGATTAGTTATTGATTGTTGAAGTTTTGTAATTGTGAATATCGAACTATTCAACAATATGCAGAGACCAAAGGTCAACTTTTTTTATATCTTGCGAATTCTGGCGCAATATCCTGGGACGCTGATGACTGGTCTAAAGTACCCTTTCAAGGCAGACATCCTTATATTTGGTACCAGTATACAATATCCCAACCGTCAGAACCAGGAACGTTTCCTATCGGAAGCCAGTATTTAGACCATATTGAAATGCGTACATTGGGCAAAGAATCTGGGTGACCATATTTGGTCGTTATTCAGGGCCGACTAAGATATGTTGTATCAAGGTGGACCAATTCTTCTGATCAGTTTCTGCCCCCAAATTTTCTTAAGAAAGAAGAACCGGGTGACTCTAATAGAAAATCAAATTTAGTGGAGATTGAGATTTGTCATCACTTTCCAAAATTGCAAAATTCTGTTCGTGAATTATAGCTCTATTACTCTGTTACTCTAGTAATTATTAAAATCAAACTCTAAATATTCAGAGAGAATATTTCAAAATAATGGAGATTGGCAAAATTTTTAATGTTGCCTTATAATTTGAAATATATTTCGGTCTATACAAGACTATTTTAAAGAAAGTGTCTTGTCTTTTAAGCAAAATTCCTTAGCTACCATATTCTTGGCTTGAGTGCTGTCATTAGATGACTCTATATAAGGTGGTTCACTCCGTATAAAGACTGAAATGTTTTCAAATGAAAACTTTTAGATATCCCTATCGCATTGCTTTGTATCAAGAAAATTGCTGTCGAGCATTTGACAGATTAAGCAAACCATCCCAAGGATGTTTAGGACGTAAAATTTGTTTGTTTTCTAAAAATAAGTTAGAGCCGATTTTGCTTCAAGATCATTAAAAATAGACTAATATCTGATAACTGAATTCAGCTAATTAATTTTGCTGCCAAAAGGATTACTCAATGTTTGGATACGCCTTCTATACTTTTATTTGTACCGAAAAGTATTTAATCGGGGCACGCTTGTTTGTTCCTGGTTAAAGAACCTAATTTCATAGCGGCTGAAGTCCCCCATTTTTTTTTTTTTTGTGGCAAACAACATTCTTTATTCTTTCTTATATTTGCACCTCTAGAATACTCTCCTAGAAGTAATCCTACAACAAATTTCAGTTGTGCGCTTTGGCCGTTACAACCGCAGTTGTCCTATTGTACAGAGCCTTTCCCTGTTGACAGGATAGATGTCAACCAAGCTCTAAACCGGCTAGGGATTAGGTATGGAATCAACAGATGTTGCTCATAATTCTGCTGCAAATTTTTAAATTCACATAAATTAAAGCGACATTTGGGCTGAGATAAAGGGAATTTTCATTTAAATTGCCTATTTGACCAAAATTTTCAACGTTATTAACTTGCGTATCCTCCACAACGAAGTTATTACTTCCTTCGGTCATTACGGCATCGCAACGTTGCATGCGTGTGTGTCATATGTTTTATATGACTATTAGTACCATGACTATTAATACCTTTTGGAGTCTGCCCAATAGGTTTTTACTCTTTCATTAAGAAATGCCTGCTGCACTTTTCAGATATTTTGAGCGGTTTGGGTGCGCAAATCAAAGATTCCTGACACTCCTGTATAGGCAGCTGACTGTTAATATAAGCCTTGAAAGATATATTTATCTTTTTTTACACTTGTTTTGTTACAATAACAAACTTAATAATTGGGTCTAAGATGGATCCCAAAAGTTACGCTAACGGGGCAATTACTTTGTTTGTTGCGTTGGATCGACCAAGGGCGTGAACTTGGAGCAGCTAAATGGACCGTTTATATCTGCGGTCCTTCTCCCGCTCACGGGCAGTCCCATAAGTCTGCTCCAGTCCTGGGGGTACGCGGACCCCTAAGTTGGCGATCGCTGGTTTATATTAACCATTTGGATACGGAGGTCGGCTCATTGTTGATACGTTCCTGTGAACCGTTACCAATAATTTGTGTTTTTACTTCTGGACAATAATAACCGCGCAGCCGCTGCTGGGTTAGTTCTTTAAGTGACAGTTCACCATGACTACAGTCAAAACAGTCTAGAGTTGTCTTTATAGTCAATCATATGTAAATTAGATGCTGAGCCATCAAAACACTAAGGAATTTATTGGATACCCTTTCTTTATTATTTGTGGATAAAGTTTAGACCGCTCATGTTATCTGAAACTACCGGTAAACGGTGTTGTCAAGTCCCGTCCAACTAAGCTTAAGTTTTTACTTGGTACTCAGCAATTGTATTGAATTATATTACTTTTCGAGGCAGTAAGAAACAATATGCATATCAAATATGGGACACCAATAGACTTATTGAAATAAAGAAAAGCCTAATTAAAAGATCTAATTAATTATACTTTTGCCTTTGTCCGCTGCTCATCGCGTTCAAAGATTTTCCCAATGGTTATTAAACGTCTAAATTTATTCATAACCATATGCAATTAATTCCAGTCTTTATTTATATACATCTATGTGTGTTATCTGTTGCTGTAGGTACGATTGTTTATCTATAATATTAATCTTTTTTACAAAGTACATTTACCGATTATTTACAAAGGTCTACATCATGATATATACCTTCTTATTGTTTATAGCCTTAAAAGGGCCACATAGACAGGTATATTAAAGTATTTATACTAATTAGTACATTGGAATTATTAAAAGTTGATTCATATGTATTCCGTACTGATGACGACTAATAGTCCGAAACACGTGCCTATGGTTGCTTTCTTCGATGACGGAATTACCCGATAATTACCTTTCTCCATATGTATTTCATGCACTTGTCACAAGTCATGCAAGCATTGGCATCTAGTCTTGTGTTGGCAGTTTGCCTAAATTGGTTGAAATACCCACAATTTTGCAATTGTTCTTCAATTTTACAACTGCATGCATGAAAAGAAGTTTGATGAAAGTTTTTACATTTGACTCTTTAACTTTGAATAACATGATAACGATATATTGTTACAATAACATGTTAACAAAATGTTAACATGTTCTCTCAAGTGCATTTTGTTGTTTCTTATTCATAAACAGACGATAATGCTGTTTTGGCTCTAAATTGCTCTGTGCTTTAAACATCTACAGATTGTCATATGAACGGATGGAAAGGAAATATAATTAAATGATTAAACGAACTTACCTTAGTGAAGTTCTATCATAATTATATGATCTTTCCATCCGGAATATGACATAACCCACCCTTCCTTTGTTTAGACTTTCCCGAACCCTGACCAATTTAGAGACCCTATGCTTTCAAGAGAATGTCAGATATATACTGATATATACCAAGGCCGGCTTACCCATACCTGTCATACTGGACATTTCTTCGATACCATGGCTTTAAAGACACGTGGCTTATTGTGGAAATAAAGAGACTACAGATTGTCATATTCCGGATGGAAAGATCATATAATTATGATAGAACTTCACTAAGGTAAGTTCGTTTAATCATTTAATTATGCTGCTTCAATAATTTTCTGAAAAAGAAATCTGAAAGATTGGAAAAGTTATGTTGGCGATCGGTAAATAAATTTCAATGCAGGATTACCCATTTCCTTGAGTAAGCTATAATTTACATTAATCCGCAACCAGTAGCGGTCTAGCACTCCTCTCTTGAGTGAACAAAAGAAAAATGGCCAGCGTATAGATGAAATACATCGGTAAAACGGGTCGCCGCTAGACATTTCCATAAAGAAATTGCGAATTTATTGGCCAATAATTCATGTTAAATATGCAGCCGCCATACGACCGTGTCCCGTGCCTCCATCTCGGGCTGTATATCAATAATTATGGGCATGTAATTTTATTTATTGACACAGGGCGAGGTGCTGCTTGCTGCGTATTGATAAAAATTTACGCGCGGTACGCGGCATCGGCCAGCACCTGCATACTAAACCATAAACTTGGGTGTTTCGCATCGCTAACTGTAGAGGTCCTCCATCGGCTACCATTTATGGAACACCTGAAGTGGGTACTTTTGTGTACGAAATTAATAGGATAGTTTTCGTCCTGAAGCTATAACCGCATAAGGTGACCGCACCTTTCTATCTACTTTCCACCGTTAAGAAGCCATCAGAGTTGGAATTTTTTAACGGGGAAATGTTCGTGAAATTCCTGCGCTGTCCTATAGGAACCAATGACTAGATTTGTTTTACTAGATCGGCAAAAAGAAAACAGCAAATGGCCGATATTTGTTGGGTTGGGTCCTATAATTGATAAACAAACGCACAAAGATGTGCGCTATTGTTGCATCAAAAAGATTGTTATTACTTTTGTTACTCGGGATCCATAGCTTGGGAACGCGATCTAGTCAAATATAGGTACTATACTGAGGTAAATCTTAGTATGTTATATTAAAGTGGTGATACACGATATTAGCCGAAAAAATAAGATTTACATTTTTCAGATTTGTTCTAGGTTGACAACAAAATCTTTTGGTAAGTACCTATAGCATGCATGGTACAACAATATACAGTGCTGCGCGCATTTATTCAACTGTGAACATAGGGGTATGTTCAGTTTTAAATTGACCATTTGATTACATTATATTACGTCACATTATGGACGTAATGTCTCCTTCTCTCCTTCTCTCCTTTTCTCCTTCTCTCCATCTCTCCTTCTCTCCTTCTCTCCTTCTCTCGTTCTCTCCTTCTCTCCTTCTCTCCTTCTCTCCTTCTCTCCTTCTCTCCTTCTCTCCTTCTCTCCTTCTCTCCTTCTCTCCTTCTCTACTTATCTGCTTCTCTCCTTCTCTTCTTCTGTCAATCTCTCCATCTGTCCTTCTCTCAATCTCTCCGTCTCTCCTTCTCTCCTTCTCTCCTTCTCTCCTTCTCTCCTTCTCTGCTTCTCTCCTTCTCTCCTTCTCTCCTTCTCTCCATCTCTCCTTCTCTCCTTCTCTCCTTGTCTCCTTCTCTCCTTGTCTCCTTCTCTCCTTCTCTCCTTCTCTCCTTGTCTCGTTCTCTCCTTCACTCCTTCTCTCCTTCTCTCCTTCTCTCCTTCTCTCCTTCTCTCATTCTCTCCCTCTCCTTCTCTCCTTCTCTCCTTCTCTCCTTCTCTCCTTCTCTTCTTATCTGCTTCTCTCCTTCTCTTCTTCTGTCAATCTCTCCATCTGTCCTTCTCTCAATCTCTCCATCTCTCCTTCTCTCCTTCTCTCCTTCTCTCCTTCTCTCCTTCTCTGCTTCTCTCCTTCTCTCCTTCTCTCCATCTCTCCTTCTCTCCTTCTCTCCTTGTCTCCTTCTCTCCTTGTCTCCTTGTCTCCTTCTCTCCTTCTCTCCTTCTCTCGTTCTCTCCTTCACTCCTTCACTCCTTCTCTCCTTCTCTCCTTCTCTCCTTCTCTCCTTCTCTCCTTCTCTCCTTCTCTCCTTCTCTCCTTCTCTCCTTCTCTCCTTCTCTCCTTCTCTCCGTCTCTCCGTCTCTCCTTCTCTCCTTCTCTCCTTCTCTCCTTCTCTCCTTCTCTCCTTCTCTCCTTCTCTCCTTCTCTCCTTCTCTCCATCTCTCGTTTTCGCATTCTCTCCTACTCCTTTGGATCCCTTTCTGTTCTAGTGAAGTGAAGCTGATTGTAAAAAAAACACTCACATTGCGATTGCTATATGACATTTAAAAATTGTTATAGTTGACGACATCTCCTTTCTCTATCATCCATTGAAGTATCAATTGGCTTTTCCTGTCAATGACGGCACACGACCGTTGCCACAGAAAATACACAATTGATATCGCTCTATACACCAGATTAATTGATGGTGCGAGATTATAACTCAGTCGTTTAAATTGTGCCTTGTCAAGAGTGACGACAATAAACGGGTTAAATCACTAGAACAGTCATCGATCAAATGTCACGATATATAGTGGGAGGAGGCGTTCGAATTTGTTTATTCTTCCAGGGTTCCGAGAATGAATTGGGTGTACAATACCAGCGAGAGAGCTGAAAAGACACACAAAGGTCAATTTGAAAGCAATAGAAGCGTGGATCGAAGGTGCATATAAGGACTCAAATTTCTACGAAAGAAATTGAATGCTATCTGGGCTAACGATCTCCGTACAACTCACGAAGACCTCTCAGCGCCTAGGTAGGCGTTTAACATAATAACAAAACTGGTAATTATTTTTTACGATTGCGATCCTAATCGGATGATACATGCTTATGGAGGTGAAGTATGGATTGTCTTTACGTTACGACTTGTATGAATGATGTATGTTTATTTGATGCGAACTGTGAAATGTCTTCCCACTGAAAGATCTTGAGGACTATAAATACAAATAAATACTTTTTCGTGATGAAGAAGCATTTACTTTTGCTATATAGTTTTTTGGGATAAATCGTAGTATTTCGTAGTATTTTTTTGATATCACCATTATTTTGTACTTGTAATTATGTGTGCTGAAATAAACTTATTATTACTTTATCATACGCAGTATGCTAAAGTATTGTAATCATGCCGAAAAAAAAAATTGAGATTTTAGCGGAAATAGGGTTTTTTGGGTCCCCTGAACA